>JALGBA010003462.1:0-7500 GCA_023970755.1 Azemiops feae
GTCTGTCTGTCTGTCTGTCTGTCTGTCTGTCTGTCTGTCTGTCTATCTTCTAGGGAATTCTGGGAGTTGAAGTCCATCCAGGTTGAGGAACAATCTCTTGAAAAGACATAGCATAAAAAAAAGGGTTCTTGTATTTCTCCCTATCTATCTATCTATCTATCTATCTATCTATCTATCTATCTATCTATCTATCTATCTATCTATCTATCTATCTATCTATCTATCTATCTATCTATCTATCTATCTATCTATCTATCTATCTATCTATCTATCTATCTATCTATCTATCTATCTATCTGTCATCCATCCTTCCTTCCATTATCTATCTATCTATCTATCTATCTATCTATCTATCTATCTATCTATCTATCTATCTATCTATCTATCTATCTATCTGTCATCCATCCTTCCTTCCATTATCTATCTATCTATCTATCTATCTATCTATCTATCTATCTATCTATCTATCTATCTATCTATCTATCTATCTATCTATCTATCTATCTATCTGTCTGTCATCCATCCTTCCTTCCATTATCTATCTATCTATCTATCTATCTATCTATCTATCTATCTATCTATCTATCTATCTATCTATCTATCTATCTATCTATCTATCTATCTATCTATCTATCTGTCATCCATCCTTCCTTCCATTATCTATCTATCTATCTATCTATCTGTCTGTCTGTCTGTCTGTCTGTCTGTCTGTCTGTCTGTCTGTCTGTCTGTCTGTCTGTCTGTCTGTCTGTCTGTCTGTCTGTCTGTCTGTCTATCTTCTAGGGAATTCTGGGAGTTGAAGTCCATCCAGGTTGAGGAACAGTCTCTTGAAAAGACATAGCATAAAAAAAAAAGGGTTCTTGTATTTCCCCCACCTCTCTTTTTAAAAAATATCTAACGAACGTTGGGGCGAGAGCTCTTTTTATTAGCCTCTTTCCTAGCTGTGATTTTCTGTTGTGCCAGGACACGCTAAATTATTCACTTCTTCCCTTCTCGGCCGGCCTTGCCGCTCACCTCCAAATATTTGCAAGGTCTGCATAAAAGGATCTCAAACACGTTTTCCATTCCAGCCGGGCCATCCAGGAGGGGGGGTGGAGATTGTGGCTCTGATTGCATCAAAAAATCATTCTTTACGTCTTCGGACGTCTGCAAAGAAGCAAAATATCTGATTTTTCAGGGCAGAAAAACCCACGAAACGGCCTGCCTGAGCCTCAAATCTGCAGCTGGGCTCCATAGAGAAGCGAGCCACATCACATCACAAGGATATTACCCAGATTTAATAATAATAATAATAATAAAGTTGGAAGGGACCTTGGAGGTCATCTAGTCCAACCCCCTGCTCAGGCAGGAAACCCTATACCATTTCAGACAAATGGCTGTCCAGCCTCTTCTTAAAAACTTCCAGTGTTGGAGCATTCACCGCTTCTGGAGGCAGGTGGTTCCACTGGTTAATTGTTCTCACTGTCAGGAAGTTTCTCCTTAGTTCTATTTATTTATTTGTATCCTGCCTTCATTATTTTAACAAATAACTCGAGGTGGCGAACAGGTCTATTATTCCTTCCTCCTCCGATTTTCCCCATAGCGACAACCCTGTGAGGCAGGTTGGGCTGAGAGAGAGGGGCTGGCCCAAAGTCACCCCTTCGGCTTTCGTGCCTAGGGGCGGGACTAGAACTCCCTGTCTCCTGGTGATTGGCCCGAAGTCACCCAGCTGGCTTTCGTGCCTAAGGCGGGACTAGAACTCACCGTCTCCTGGTGATTGGCCCAAAGTCACCCAGCTGGTGCCTTAACCACTAGGCCACTAGACTAGGCTCTCTAAATGATGCTAATTACTCCCTTGCATCGTTAGCATGTTTTGTGAATCTGTCTGCAGGCCAAAATGAGGCCAAGCCAGCCTCTAACCAAATGTTTATGGCTGGTTTAGCAGAGAAGCCGCGGGTTGCTGACTCAGCCACCCCAACATAGTCTACAATTCCCACCCTGTGCAACGCTGCCAGTCCTGGCTGGCAAATTACCTGACATGCTTAAGCCCCAATGTGACTTATTTGCTTCCGGCTTTGCGTCCTGCGCAACGCCACTTTTAGGGTGACGTCTGTTAAACCAGGGTTACACAGAGAAGCTTGCGAGGTCATGAAACGTCTGCAAGAAAATCACCCAGCTCAAAGAGCACCAAAGACCCCACCAAAGACTAGGGTTAATTAACCTCAAGGGTTAATACCACTTTACAAGGCCTTGGTAAGGCCACACTTGGAATACGGCATCCAGTTTTGGTCACCACGATGTAAAAAAGATGTTGAGACTCTAGAAAGAGTGCAGAGAAGAGCAACAAAGATGATTAGGGGACTGGAGGCTAAAACATATAAGGAAAGGTTGACGGAATTGGGTATGTCTAGTCTAAATGAAGAGAAGGACGAGGGGAGACACGATAGCAGCGTTCCGATATCTCAGGGGCTGCCCCAAAGAAGAGGGAGTCAAGCTATTCTCCAAGGCGCCTGAAGGCAGGACGAGAAGCAACGGATGGAAAATAATCAAGGAGAGAAGCAACCTGGAACTAAGGAGGAATTTCCTGACAGTGAGAACAATTAACCAGTGGAACTACCTGCCTCCAGAAGCGATCAATGCTCCAACACTGGAGGTTTTAAAGAAGAGACTGGACGGCCATTTGTCTGAAATGGTATAGGGTTTCCTGCCTGAGCAGGGGGTTGGACTAGATGACCTCCAAGATCCCTTCCAACATCATCATTATTATTATTATTATTATTATTATTATTATTATTATTATTATTATTATTATTATTATTATTATTATTATTATTATTATTATTATTATTATTATTATTATTATTATTATTATTATTATTATTATTATCTTCATTATCATTATCATTATCATTATCATTATCATTACAGGAAAGCATGGATGGGAAGGCACTCATTTTATATATCAAACCCCCCCCCCAAAATAATCTCTGTCCCTGTAAAAAAAAAACGGGCCTTTCGCCAACCTCAGCTGACCTCAGAATGGCCCAAATGCAAAACGAACACAAACTGATTTCCAAAACTCTTTTATCAAGCTGTCAAAGGAAGGAACAAATGTTTGCAAGGCAGCAACTTTTCCTGCTAATCGGCCCATTAATACCGGGGTGCCCGGCCTGGTTTTCCAAAAACATTAACAATCCAGGGAGATCAAGAGATCCAGATCGCTCCCATCCATCAGCCGGGGCCTTCGGGAAGACGGCCGATCTTGAATCCACAGCACCTGGAAGAAGATTAGTTTCCCCCAAGGCCAGGCAGGCTTTCCGGCGTGGGGGAGGTTTCCCAATTATGCCATGGCCGAGGGATTAAGAGGAAGGGGGTGGTCTGGGGGGTCTCCTGCCTGAGCAGGGGGGTGGACTGGAAGACGTCCGAGGTCCCTTCCAACTCTGTTATTCTGCTGTTGTATTATCCTGCTAGTCTGTTATGCTACTACTCTGTTATTTTGCTATTCTGCTATTCTGTTATTCTGCTAGTCTGTTATTCTACCATTCTGTTATTCTACTAGTCTGTTGTTTTGCTATTCTGTTATTCTGCTATTCTGCTATTCTGTTATTCTGCTATTCTGTTATTCTGTTATTCTGTTATTCTGCTATTCTGCTATTCTATTATTCTGCTATTCTGTTATTCCGTTATTCTGCTATTCTGTTATTCTGCTATTCTGTTATTCTGTTATTCTGTTATTCTGCTATTCTGCTGTTTTGCTATTCTGTTATTCTGCTATTCTGTTATTTTGCTATTCTGTTATTTTGTATTCTGTTATTTTGCTATTCTGTTATTCTGCTATTCTGTTATTCTGCTATTCTGTTATTTTGCTATTCTGTTATTCTGCTAGTCTACTATTCTGTTATTCTGCTGTTCTGTTATTTTGCTATTCTGTTATTCTGTTATTGGACAATTGAACTACCCATGAAAACGTTTTAGAAGGGGTAGGCAGGCTGGCTTGGCTCAGCTTGCTAAACCAGCTTGATTAAAAACCCAGCATATTGTGTGAATGTGCTAACCTAGTTTGTGATGAGTCAGGAAAGGGACTGGTTTAGTGTGTTGTGAGAAGCGAACCCTTTACCTTTCTTGGTCATGTAAACCAGGACATCATGTTAAGCCAGGGTTTCTCAACCTTGGCAAATTAAGAAGGGTGGACTTCAACTCCCAGAATTATATGCTGGCTGGGGAATTCTGGGAGTTGAAGTCTACCCATTTTAAGATTTCCAGCTTGGAAATCTCTGCCCCAAATAGCCCTGAGCTGTAATGGTTTAAAGTTCCTTCTCGAACCAAATCAAGTTAATGTCTGTGGGCTCCATCCACCTGTCCATCAAAGTGTTTCTTCACGACACACACAATCGCGGAAGGATCACTGGGTGTCCTACTTTCCATCTCTAATCTGCTGCGTTTCGCATTGTGCACCCACAACGTTGCAGAGAGCCAAAAAAGTCCATTGGACGATTCTTACAGCCTCCCTCTTTTTTTTCTTAAAAGCGAGAAAGAAAGGTCAAACACTGATAAAAAAAAATTTGCAAAAACCCTCTCTTTTTTCTTTTAATCTTGTGAGCCTTGGGCCTTTCTATTTAGATTTGTGCTTTTTTAAAAAAAAATAAAAAATCAGACCAATGAAAAACACGAAACATTGCTGAATTATTAAAATGAAAGCACGGCCCGATTCAAAATGAACTTCTCAGTAAAAAAAAAATGTCAAAGACTATGCAGTGATCAAGGCGCATGGCTGGAAAACTTGGTTAATTTTTTGGTGGAAAGGTGGCTTGTTCCAGGTTTGTAAGCACACTGCTGGGTTGTCCTTTAAAACGTGGCAGGCTCCTTTCTCTCGGGCAGGAAAAATATCTTAAATTTAAGAAACTAACAGTGCCTTTTCCCTCCATCTCTCATTTTTCTTTCTTCCTTTCTCTCCTTCTTTCTCCCCTTCTCTATTTCTCTCCTTCTCTCTTTCTCTTCTTTCTCTTCTTTCTTTCTTTCTTTCTTTCTTTCTTTCTTTCTTTCTTTCTTTCTTTCTTTCTTTCTTTCTTTCTTTCTTTCTTTCTTTCTTTCTTTCTTCCTCTCTCTCTCTCCCTCTCGTCCTTCGCCCCTTGCTCTGTCCTTCCACCTTTAGTTCTCAAGCTGGCGAAATCAAATCGCTCTGGCCAGCTGGCTTTGCTCCTGGCCCCCTTGATCTGGCTTCTCCCTCCCAGCAGGACCCCCTCCCCCTTTAATAAGGTTTCAAGGACCTGCCTGGGCCAGCCGTTTCTTTGGGGATCCCGTAATCCTTTCAGACCCGCAGCTCAGCCTGTGCCGCAGAAACCCCAGTTTTCCCGAAATGATGTGGATTTCCTTGGAAGATCCTTCCGGAACGCCTCCAATTTGTCCACCAAACCGGCCTTGACCGCTCCGCCATTTTGATTCCCTGCTCATCAATAACCTTCCCGGGTTATTTTCAGAAGCGGAACTGCCTGGGGCCGAAGCACCAAGGCTTCCCCAGCAGGAGAGCGGTTGAAAACGACACGGGCAGTCCTCGCTTAGTGACCGTTCAAGGTTCCGACAGACATCCCCAAAAGGTGCTCACGACCCGGTTCTGGAGTTCTGATGGGGGCACCTCTCTCACACACACACCCCCCGGCGTGGTCACAGAACCACATTTTGGGGGCACTTGGCAACCAGCTCCCCTTGATGTGACGGGAGCCTTCTTTGCAGTTCCTTGATTCGGCCATTGTTTCTGCTGAATTGTTTGTCTGGGGTTCAACCCCGCTTATCCGGATGTCGGGTGCTGGAGAGCAAGGTTCTGGCCCAGCCTGATCGAGGAACTGCCAAAGAGAAGAGTCCGTTCCCACCAAGACTGGCAGGGTAAGCTATTGCACGTAAACAGGGAGCAGACCCCACACTCGCTCGCACTGATGTTGTGCCCTAGTTGGGTAATGAAACGTCAACAAGAAAACAATCAAGGTCAGAGAGCACCAGGAATCCACAGTCTCCTCCTCCTCCTCCCTTCTAGCTCTGATGATGTTACCTAGTTGGGTCAGGAAATGTCTGCAAGAAAACCACCCAGCTCAGAGAGCAGCAAGGACACCACAGTCGTCGTTCTCCTCCTCCTCCTCCTCCTCTCCATGGTCTCTTCTAGCATTGATGATGTTCCCTAGTTGGGTCATGAAACGTCTGCAAGAAAACCACCAAGCTCCTCCTCCTCCTCCCACATCACTCCCTTCCAGCACTGATGATGTTACCTAGTTGGATCAAGAAACGTCTGCAAGAAAACCACCAAGCTCCTCCTTCTCCTCCTCCTCCTCCCACATCACTCCCTTCCAGCACTGATGATGTTACCTAGTTGGGTAATAAAACGTCTGAAAGAAAAACACCAAAACCACCAATCTCAGAGAGCACCAAGAACCCCACAGTCGTCGTCATCGTCCTCCTCCTCCTCCTCCTCCTCCTCCTCCTCCTCCTGCGAACACACCTACAAACGCAAATAGACCCCCTTACTCCCCCACCCCACCCGCACAGCTGCACAGCGGGAGGTTGATTGAAATGAAAGAGAAGCTCCCAGACTTATTATTTTTTTTCCTCTTGGAGGAACCTCTTAAAATTGCTTAATTTTCTCTCTCCCCCCCCCTTGCCAGCCCAGATGGGACGGTCTCTCCCCCCCTCTCCCCCGCCTGCCTGCCCCATCCTTGCCTGCAAGGCAGGAGAACCGCTTCCTCGCTCCGGTTTCCTTGCAGGGAAGTGACTCAAAATAGCTCCGTTTTCTGCTGCAGAGGAAAGATTTCTCCCCTCTTTCTGCCCCGCAGGCAAAGAAAGTCAAAAATAAATGAGCAAATAAGCAAATAAATTGCTCCGGAAACTCCACGGATGGGGCTAAGTGGAGAGAGGGAAAACAGAGGGATAGAATCAAGCTCACGTGAAGTGTTAATACCACTTTACAAGGCCTTGGTAAGGCCACACTTGGAATCCGGCGTCCAGTTTTGGTCACCACGATGTAAAAAAGACGTTGAGACTCTAGAAAGAGTGCAGAGAAGAGCAATGAAGATGATCAGGGGACTGGAGGCTAAAGCATATAAGGAACGGTTGCTGGAACTAGGTATGTCTAGTTTAATGAAGAGAAGGACGAGGGGGGACATGATAGCAGCCTTCCAGTATCTCAGGGGCTGCCCCAAAGAAGAGGGAGTCAAGCTATTCTCCAAAGCAATTGAAGTCAGGACAAGAAGCAACGGATGGAAACTAATCAAGGAGAAAAACAACCTGGAATTAAGGAGAAACTTCCTGACAGGTAGAACAATTAACCAGTGGAACAACCTGCCTCCAGAAGCGGTGAATGCTGCAACACTGGAAGTTTTTAAGAAGAGACTGGACAGCCATTGGTCTGAAATGGTGCAGGGTTCCCTGCCTGAGCAGGGGGTTGGACTAGATGACCTCCAAGGTCCCTTCCAACTTTATTATTATTATTATTATTATTATTATTATTATTATTATTATTATTATTATTATTATTAT
>JALGBA010003462.1:12500-18313 GCA_023970755.1 Azemiops feae
TTGACCTCCCTGGGGGAGGCTGTCTCACCATTCCTGATGGATTTCCCCTGTGCCTGCAAAGGTTGTATCGACAAACATGCAGGATTTGCATAAGAAGGGGAGGAATACTTAGGGGAAAAGTATTCCATATTTTCCCACAATCTAGCCCGGTGTTTCTCAACTTTGGCTACTTTAAGAAGGGTGGCTGGCTGGGGAATTCTGGGAGTTGAAGTCCACCCCTCTTAAAGTTGCCAGGTTTGAAAAAAAAGACCTTGATTGGGGTGTCAGAGGGTTAAAATCATGCAATACAGATAATTCTCAACTTGCGGTCACATCTGAGCGCAAAATATCTGCTGCTGAGGGGGACAATTGTGAAATGAGTTTTGCCCCATTTTACGACCTTTCGTGCTATGGCTGTTAAGTGAATCACTGCAGCTGATAAGTTAGCAACACAGTCGTTAAGCGAATCCGGCTTCCCCCATTGACTTTGCTGGTCAGAAGTTTGCAAAAGGGGATCACATGACCCCGGGATGCTGCGACCGTCATAAATATGAGTCAGTTGTCAAGCGTCTGAATGTAAATCACATGACTCTGGGGGGGATGCTGCAAGGCATCATAAGTGTGAAAAACGGTCATAAGTCCCTTTTTTTCCAGTGCCGTTGTAACTTCAAAGGGTCACTAAACAAATTGTCGTAAGGTGAGGACCTCTCTATAATTCTTCCTTGCCTTCTTTGTTAATTCTAGTGTTAATGTTAATATTTTTGATCAGATTATTATTATTATTATTATTATTATTATTATTATTATTATTATTATTATTATTATTATTATTATTATTATTATTATTATTATTATTATTATTATTATTATTATTATTATTATTATTATTATTGGCATTGACAAATTTGCCATTAGTCAATTGCAAAAGGCGGTCTTACTAGGAACTGCTTCCATCCTGCGACGAGATCTGTAATACCATCAAACATCCACATCTGCCTATCCCAGGTCCTTGGTAAGGACTCTATAGGTAGACAAAATGCCAAATCCAGTCTGAACATCTGGCTGACTGTGCGATGATCCATAATAATAATAATAATAATAATAAAGTTGGAAGGGACCATGGAGGTCATCTAGCCAAACCCCCTGCTCAGGCAGGAAACCCTATACCATTTCAGACAAATGGCTGTCCAGTCTCTTCTTAAAGACTTCCAGTGTTGGAGCATTCACCGCTTCTGGAGGCAGGTAGTTCCACTGGTTAATTGTCCTCACTGTTAGGAAGTTTCTCCTTAGTTCTAGGTTGCTTCTCTCCTTGATTAATTTCCATCCGTTGCTTCTTGTCCTGCCTTCAGGGGCTTTGGAAAATAGCTTGACTCCCGCTTCTTTGTGGCAACTCCTCAGACACTGGAAGACTGCTATCATGTCCCCCCTCATCCTTCTCTTCGTTAAACTAGACATACCCAATTCCAGCAGCCATTCCTTATATCTTTTAGCCTCCAGTCCCCTGATCATCTTTGTTGCTCTTCTCTGTACTCTTTTCTAGAGTCTCAACA
Organism: Azemiops feae; assembly: GCA_023970755.1. Lineage (NCBI taxonomy): Eukaryota > Metazoa > Chordata > Lepidosauria > Squamata > Viperidae > Azemiops > Azemiops feae. The sequence goes on from JALGBA010003462.1 coordinate 14,030, forward strand.
TCTTTTTTACATCATGGTGATTTTAATATCATTTTTACCTTGTTTTTTCCTCTCTAATAAGCCTGTTGCAAACCTTCTCCTAGTTCTTTCGAGGCCGTTTTGGGTTGGATTGCAAATAAATTTCAAAGCCGGAGCTCAGCCTGAACACTAGAAGGAGAGTGAGTTTTTTTGTTTTGTTTTGCTGCTCGGATGCTTGCTAAAAAAGGGCTGTATTGTGTTGCAAGCTTTATGAATTATGGATCTCCCTCGGCTTTTCATGACTGGCACCGCCATCCTGCTCCTCTTCCAAATTTGAGCTTTGCCCTGCCAAGAAAGATTAAGGCACACATGACGTCTGAATAAATGCTTACCTGCGGGATTTTTATTTGAACATTGGGCCAAGTCGAACAACCGTGCAATTCAACGGTGAAAAAAGTAAGGTTCTCCATTTAGGCAAGAAAAACCAATTGCACAGGTATAGTATAATAATAATAATTGGCTCAATAGCTACTGGGCCAAGAGTAGTAATTGTGGGAGGGATCTTGGAGTCCTAGTGGGCTACCTCTTAAGTATGAGCCAGCTGTTCATCAATGATTTGGACGAGGGGATAGATGGGGAACTCATCAAATTTGCGGATGACACCAAGCTGGCAGGAATAGCCAACACTCCAGAAGACAGGCTTAAGATACAGGAGGATCTGGACAGACCTGAACACTGGGCGCTATCTAACAAAATGAAATTCAATGGTGAAAAAAGTAAGGTTCTACATTTAGGCAAGAAAAACCAAATGTACAGGTATAGTATAGGGGGTACCTTGCTCAATAGTAGTAACTGTGAGAGGGATCTCAGAATCCTAGTGGACAATCCCTTAAATGTGAGCCAGCCGTGTGCTGCAGCTGCCAAAAAAGCCAACACAGTGCTGGGCTGCATTAACAGAGGGATAGAATCAAGATCACGCGAAGTATTAATACCACTTTACAAGGCCTTGGTAAGGCCACACTTGGAATGCTGCATCCGGTTTTGGTCACCACGATGTAAAAAAGATGTTGAGACTCTAGAAAGAGTGCAGAGAAGGGCAACAAAGATGATCAGGGGACTGGAGGCTAAAACATATAAGGAACGGTTGCTGGAATTGGGTATGTCTAGTTTAATGAAGAGAAGGACGAGGGGGGACATGATAGCAGTGCCCCAATATCTCAGGGGCTGCCCCAAAGAAGAGGGAGTCAAGCTAGTCTCCAAAGCCCCTGAAGGCAGGACAAGAAGCGATGGATGGAAACTAATCAAGGAGAGAAGCAACCTGGAACTAAGGAGGAATTTCCTGACAGTTAGAACAATTAACCAGTGGAACAACCTGCCTCCAGAAGCGGTGAATGCTCCAACACTGGAAGTTTTTAAGAAGAGACTGGACAGCCATTTGTCTGAAATGGTATTGGGCTTCCTGCCTGAGCAGGAGGTAGGACTAGAAGACCTCCAAGGTCCCTTCCAACTCTGTCATTCTGTTATTCTATTCTGCTCTAGTTTGCTTTCTGGGGGAAAATGGAAAAGTGTTTTACCAGAAGTCAGGGCAATGCCCAGGCAGTTGGGGTTTTTTTTTTGATCCAGAGACAATGAACACTCCAATAAATAAAGGAATAACAGAATAACAGAGTTGGAAGGGACCCTGGAGGTGTTCTAGTCCAACCTTCTACTCAAGTAGGAAACCTTATGCCATGTGAGACAAATGGCTGTCCGATCTTTTCCGAAGGCAAGCCATTCCACTGATTAAAATGTGCTAATTGTCAGGAATTTTCTCCTTAGTTCCAGGTTGCTTCTCTCCTTGATTGGTTTCCATCCATTGCTTCTTGTCCTGCCTTCAAGCGCTTTGGAGAATAGCTTGACTCCCTCTTCTTTGGGGCAGCCCCTCAAATATTTACGGCTCAGCATCAAACCTTCGGATGAGCTTCGCACAGATGGTCTCCTTCTTCTTCTGCCCTTCCCATCTGGTCCTCTGCGGTGGTGCCAGGATCCATGTGCCCAGAACATCAAGCCTTGAGCAACTGTCAGGCCATCTCCGAATTCCCTGCGGCGAGGCTACAAAACCGTCAAGAGGGCAAAAAGGGGCTGAGCCTTCAATTCTGTCGCTCCAACTGTCCTCTTGTTTTTCGTGAGCCCTCCCCCCCCCACGCAGGAGGCCAGGATTGATTGTTTAGTTGCCTCATTCTTTCCCAAAGCCACTTCTATTTACTACTTTGCATTAAACAGATTTCCAGCGTTGACTGATTCATGCGCGGGATTCTGAGCGGCGTCTTGAGAGTTTGGCCTGACTCCAAAATGGGCTGCTTTCGACGGAATTTAAGGAGAAGCTTGGGGCTTTATTTTGTTTTATATCAAGCTGATGGATTGGAGAAAATGTACACAGCGTTATCAGAGCAAACAAAGGATCACCTGGTTAGCTGCTGCAAGACTACAAACAACGGCAACAACAATGGTGCTGTTGAAAGAAAAATCAGATCCACTTCCAAGCCGGGAGAAAGACAGTGGAAATAAAATGGAGGCCAAGATGCTGGAAATAAAATGGAGGCTGCTTAGGAAAGAAGGTTTCTGTTTATTGATCAGCAGAACCAGCAAAAGCATTGCAGTTCTGCGACAGCTGACAAAATCCACCGAGTGACTGGATGTCCCGGGGTGGTGGTGTCATGTGATCCCCTCTTGCAACCTTCTGACTAGCAAAGTCCATGGGGGAAGCTGGATTCACTTAAGAACGGTGTTACTAACTTAACCACTGCAGTGATTCACTTAACAACTGTGGCAAGGAAGATCGTAAAATGGGGCAAAACTCACTTAACAAATGTCACAGAAATGTTGGGCTTAATTGTGGTCGTAAACCTGTACTTTTTTAATTCTCCGGCTGAACTCCGCAAAGCTTCCTTTTCCGAAGAGACCTCTAGGACTGTTTGGTAAGGCTGCAGAACACAGTCGTTAGATTTAATTGATGCATTAGATTTAATTGATGCTGGCTTATGGATCAGAGAAGGGGAATTTTAATTAGTAAGACTCCCCATTAGGAGCACGCTGGTGATTTACTGTAAAGAGATTAATGAGGGAAGAGCATCAAGAGACGTCCTTTTGATCTCACAAGGAGTAGCAGAGGCTTGGGGATTACTTTGTTGAAAGAAAAATCTTCATCAGGGTCCAGTCCAAGCCGAGAATAAACAAAACGGAGACTGCTTTAGAAAGAAGGTTGTCGTTTATTGAAGAGGAGAGCCAGACAGACTCTGGGAAAGCTGACCACATGGAGCTGGGAGTGGTGGGTTTTTATCCCTTCTTGGGCTTTTGTGTTTGAGGTTCCTGTTCCTGTGGCTTTGTATTTCCTGTGTCATGAACTTTGACCTGAGGTTCAGTGTGCCCTTCTGGTATTCTAATGGTGGTGGGTTAATCCTATGATGTCCCAAAGGTCATATCCTGCTTCCCTGGGGCTGGGGCTGATGGCTATGTCTTGTGTTGGGTTTTTTTTGGTGTGAGAGGTTGTTGATTCTAGGGATCTTTGTCTTTCTAATCCCATCAGCTCTAAGCTTCCTGGCTCCAGTCTTTCTGAAAGGATGATCACATCTGCATTTCTACAGACCTGGCTTCTGCTTGGGGCAGAGAGACCGGGCGGGGGAGTTGGTTTCTGCCTAAGATTTTTCCATTATTCCTTTAGGGAAATATAATATTCTGCCTTTTTAATATTCCCTAAAATATTTCTTTCTCTGGGGGGGGGGCGGGAGCTGCCTCCCCATAACTTTGTCCTCCCCAATTTTCTTTATTAGCATGCAAAGGACCCCTGGGCTGAATTCTCGGTAAGGTTTGTTTAAATCTTCTGACCTCAGGCAAATTTTTATTTCTCTGATCTCTCCAACCGCTACAGATCAGGCGATTCCCTCTCACCGCTGGGGAGGCTGCGTTCCGCCCAGCCGTCTCAGAGATCAGAGGAAGCTTGTGGGCAACGGAGATGTAAATTCTTCATGCATTTAAAGATTTTCTTTTCTCGTCTCTTCCTCTGCAGAAACCAGCGGGAAAGGAAGAAGCATAAAAGCTTCTGGGGGGGCAGAAGTTAAAAGGATGGATCCATTAGGCAATTGTCTCCCGTTCTCTTAGTCGTCCTCGGTTTTACTGGCGTTCGGGTCAGTTCCCTAATTATACAAGCTACTAGTGTATAAAATGAGGGCAAACTCCACTCCCTCTTAGGACTGATGATGTTACCTAGTTGGGTAGTGAAATGTCTGCAAGAAAACAGCGAAGCTCAGAAACACCAAGGAACCCACAGTCTTTCCTCCTCCTCCTCCT
>JALGBA010003463.1:0-23659 GCA_023970755.1 Azemiops feae
CTCACCCCAGGCCTTGAGGACTGCTAACTTGAGAAGGTTCAAGCCTACAGCAAGACAATGCCCGCTGCAATTCGCTCGTCCCTCTCTTGAGTTATCCGCTGTCGAATTGTCCCGCAGCGAGTTGTCCCCGTGGCAAGTTGGCTGTGGTGAGTTATCCTGTGGCGAGTTGGCTGGGACGACTCGCCTGGGGTGAGTCGTCCTAGACCCACTGCGTTTGATTGTGCAAGATGGCGTTTGTCCATCCGAAAAGCGAACCCTGCACCTGCGGGAAAAACATTACGATGATGATGATGGTGGTGGTGGTGGTGGTGATGTCGACGACTCTTCTTTCTCTCGGAGGCAGGCTCCACGCAGATCCCCCCTTGCCCCGGGTTCTTCATCTGCAACGACCGGATGTGCATCAACGTATCCCGTCTGTGCGACGGCTCGCCCAACTGCTCCCAGGGAGAAGACGAGCTCGCCTGCGGTAAGGAAGGGAGCGATGTGCAGCAGAAATCGATTTTTGGAAAAGGGTGCAAAAGCTGCGAGGGAAACCAGGAAGGACTCAAGTCTACCTGGGGGGGGGGGCACTTTAAATTTCCAATCGTTCCCTCCGCCCATTTGCCCTTCCTACAGATTTAACTCAATTTGAATAATCAAAATAGGTTCTGCCTGTATAGGTAGTCCTCAACTTATGCCTGATTGCTACCTGGGGGCGGTACTTACAACCTGGATTTGACGTTTTGACAGTTGGGACACCCCCCCTCCCCGTGGTCACATGATTGCATGCCAAGCATTGGCAACTGGTCTGCATTTGTGCCCGAATGCGGCATCCTGCAATCACCCGATATTACGCACAATCATATCGTACCGTTACACCGTCGTACGCAATCGCACCACACGAAAATACATCAAAAATACCTGAGGCGTTCTCCTCTCCTCGCGCAACGGGTCGATAAGTAATTATAAGCTTTCCCGTCGATATGCGATAAAAATGCGGTGTTACATAAAAAGATGCTCCTGATGTGGAAATTTATTTATCTTGTCAATCCAATCGACGTGGCATCGGCTCGCTATATTAAAAAAAAAGCAGTCAACAGGTAAGCCCAAAGATAAAATAATCTTCCAAGCCCTCTGTTAAATGTCTTTTATTGCATTTAACATGCAAGCAAATGGATGCCTTTTGTGCTGGCCCACTCACACACACACACACACACACACACGTAACTGTGGTTTAGTGAGTTTTTAATATTCCCCAGCAATTCCCTTCACAATTCCCTTCCCATAGCCCACTACCGGGCCGCAGTCTATTGGCCACTGGGCCACGTGACTGGCTGGCTGGTTCGCAAGGCCCCATGCGTACGAGCGCTCTCAGCCCCACTAGCGTGAGGGCTGGTGGTCCCCCTTATGCAAGCAATGGGTGTGTCATGGTTCCGACAGATGAAACTCTTCAAAAGAACTTCGAGGCATTTGTTTACCTTAAAGAATCTTTATTTTGAGTAGCATAATATCGGCACAGCAGAATCAAAGCCAAAAACTGAATTCCCCTCCCCTGGGCACATGGTATCAAAGCACAATTCCCTCCTCCAATTAACTGTCATAAATCACATTCCCCAATTAGCTCGAAGCGCGGGCTTCCTCTCCAGTTCTCCAGCCCGCCAATTCCTTATCAGCTCGGGTTACAATAACCTTGATTCTCACGCTAGGTTTAGTGTTGTTATCTCTAGCCGGACACTCATTCGCATCCCCCCCTCCCAGCATCATCTAACTCTAAAAGCAAAAGGTAAAAGATGGCTACATTTCCATCTGTTGTCCATGCAGAAACATCCCATGTTAGCAGCGTTGACAGGGTGTTTGTGCGCACGCACGCACACGCATTTACCCCTCTCACAAAACCATCCCTTCTTTTCCCCCTCCCCTTGCTCCGGGCTGCCAATCCTGAAAGGTCGGGGGAACTCTGTACTAGTCCACAAAGCGCCTGAAATTTGCTCAAGCCAAATAACTCTGCCGGGCAAAACTTAAATCCACACACAAGAAAAGTTCAGAGCCTTCAAGGCGCAGTTCCAAACACGGCGTCAATCCAGAGTGAAGCAGGAATCACGACGGTCAAACACACAGCTGGAGAACCAATACGTTGCTCCCAGCAATGCCTCGGCTGGGATAAATAGCTAGCTTTCCCATGCAGCCCATCAAAAAGGGTGAGGCCTTCTCCTCTCGAGTAGTCTGGCTGACCTCCGCTCCTCCTGCCTTTTCTCTGCCCTGCGCGTTCTCGGATCAGGTGCAGAAGGCAGCTCCTCCTCCTCTTCGCTGGTTGCCTGTTCCTGCAAGCTTTCCCCCGCTGAAGCCTCCTCCGAATCTCTTTCGGACAGCCATTCAGAGCCATCGATCAACCCAGTTCCCGACATGCCGGGAACGGGAGGAATCTGGGGAGTCACCCAAGGGAGACATCACACCTCTTGAGTGATGGGGGGGGAGTGGATGATGAGTGGGGCAGTACTGCTGGTTCTGATGGCTGCTGATTCTCACCCCCACAGAAATCCCGGCGGCTCCACCAGGCGGAAGGAATCAGACGGTCGGACCGTGTCTGGAATATTCCTGCGGCGACGGCACCTGTATCGCCTTTAAACAGGTGCGATGAGGAATCGGGTCCTCATTCCTTCTCGTCTTCCCTGTCGCCGCACTTATCCTTTCATTGCTCTTTCATTCCTTTATTTCACTGATTCTGACTGCATAGCCCTGGAGGGATTACAGGAATCTACAATAATAACACAACGATGATAACACAGGTAGCCCTCCATTTACAATCACTCGTTTAGCGACCGTTCGAAGCTACAACAGCACTGAAAAAAGTGACTTAGGACCATTTTCCACACTTGCGTCACACGATCAAAATTCAGGCTGCTTGGCGACTGACTCACATTTATGACGATCGCAGCGTCCCCGGGGTGACGTGATCCTGTTTTTGCGACCTTTTAACAAGCCAAGTCAACGGAGAAGCCAGATTCGCCGAACAGCCCTGTGACTCGCTTAACGACCGCGACGATTCGTTTAACAACGGCAGCAAGCCAGATCGTAAAATAGGGCAAAACTCACTTAACGACGTCCCGCTTAGTGATGGACATTTGGGGCTCTGTCACGGCCGTATGCCAAGGATTATCTGTACGAGAATATTACAGTAGAAAAATGTAATGTGCACGTAGTCCTTGATTTACAACTATAAATGGAGCCTGCCCATTACGGTCACAAGTTGCAACATCACAAAGCAGGGCGCCCCCATGAGTAACTTGATTTCCAGACCTATTTTGCGGCAGTTGTTAAGTCAACGTCATGGGTGGCTATGGAGCATCCTGGCTAAAATCGGAAGTAAACGTCATTTTTTTTGGGAAAAAGACATCGTAACGTGTGTAAAATGTGACTGCAGGATGGCGCCAGTGGCCTTAATGTGGGCTGGCTGCTTAGCATCCAACGCACAGTCGTGTGGCTACAAGGGAGAACTTTGGAGCGCAGTACCTTTGGGGGAATTGCTCGTAATGTCGAACTGTCGCTAAACAACCGATGGTAAATCAAGGACTAATAGTAATAGGCTCTCAGTCTGCCCTGCGGTCTTGTCCTGCCTCCGTTCCTCTGTCTTTCCCTCCACTCTCTGGGTTCAGTCACGCCCGAGTAATGTAGCAAAAAAAAATGAAAGAGCGTCCAACTTCACAAAGTGCGGGAACGCACCCGTGCAACGACTCGGGGTGGGAGACTTCATCTGCCAATCCTCTTGGGTAGGAGAACGCGAGAGAGATACTCCTTGTGGGTGCTCCCTCCCCGTCTGAAGAGATTGGACAGCCATTTGTCTGAAATGGTATCGGGCTTCCTGCTTGAGCAGAGGGAGTGGACTAGATCAGGGGTCCCCAACCCCTGGGCCGTGTGTCAAGAATGGAACGTTGACAGCTACGTGCCTCTTCGTTTTGACTTGCCATTAGAGTTTGTGTGTGTGTGTGTGTGTGTGTTGCTTTAGAAGTGTTTAGATGGAGAAATGAAACCTTTACGATTCTGCTGAAAACCGTGAGAGCCTGAATCGTTTCCAAGGACACTGCAGCAGGTGTGGAGGAGAAGCGGACGGTTCCCAGAACAAAGTAAAATTGTTTACAGGGACTACGTGAGAGGACGGGGCTTTGACCGAAGAGAATATTTAATTTAATTCTATGAACTGATGTCTTGGAACCCCAGAGTTAATGTTGCTTCGACAGTACCATGCCGTGTATTCAATAAACAAGATTTTCGGAAACGGAATGAACCTGGTGATTTGTTTGGATCCTTGGTGATTTGTTTGGATCCAGACCTCAGCGTGTTCAGAACCTGGTTAGGGAAGTACCGGGCGAGCGCGCGAATGCAGCTCCACTTGTACACGCGACAGGCAGGCGAGTGCATGCATGCAGCTCCATTTGCATCAGTGGTGGACGGGCTTGCACAAATGGAGCTGTGCGCGCACACTTGCCCGCCTGCTGTGTGTGCAAGCGGAGCTGCACAGGCACACTCTCACCCGCTGCTCGGGCAGAACCATCCTCTCTCCCACCCCGCCAATCCGGAAAGCTGGAAAGGTTGGAGACTGCTGGACTAGATGACCTCTGGGGTTCCTTTCAACCCTGTGATTCTGTTATTCCTAACTGATTTGAGGTTGTCCTTGGGGGGGCAGAAAGGGGATGACAGTCTACTCTACAGGGACACCCGTTCTTCCTATTTTCGGAGCCCTCTCATGCCACGTCTGGTTGCGCGTCCTTGCAGGTGTGCAACGGTCTGGCCAATTGCGTGGATGGCACGGAGGCTTCTGGTTGGCTGCCCTCTGATGAGCGGGACTGTGGCCTCTGGACCCCCTGGGCACCCTGGAGCATCTGCAGCCGCTCGTGTGGGACGGGCCTCCAGATCCGCCGGAGGAGCTGCACGCGGCGAGCGGACGACGTTCTCCGTCACTGCCTCGGAGAGGAAACCCAGGCCCAGCAGTGCTTCCTAGTGGCTTGTCCCGGTAAGGGGGGGGCTTTGGGACCCTCACCTCCGTTCACCTGTTCAACCTCATTTGGTCCTGACCTGGGTTTTCTCGCAGCCGTGCCGTTTCCTCTGTAGTTCCTGACATGTCGGACCGAGGAGACGCTACATTTGCAGGAACCCTTCCTCCTATGCAGCCCCTAATTTTTCTCTCTTACCCAAAACAGTTGATGGCCAGTGGCGTGAATGGGCCACGTGGTCCAACTGCACCGAGGATTGCCGTGGGGTGGTGGTGCGTCACCGGGAATGCCTCCCCTTTCAGAATGGAGGCCGTCACTGTACCGAAGGGCTGGACAGGTCTGCTGCTTCGATAGAGATCCGTAAGTCAGTTGGGGATGATGGGTGAAAGGAAGATCTGGCCAGTCCCCACGGAACAAGCAACGGAAGGCCGGACGGGATAATCACTACACGTAGTCCTCCCCTTACAATCGTTCATTTAGTGACCGTTCGAAGTTACAACGGCACTGAAAAAAGTGGCTTAGGACCCTTTTTCGCACGCAGCCTCCCTGTGGTCCCATGATCAAAATTCGGACACTTGAAAACTGACTCGTATTTATGACCATCGCGGTGTCCTTTGGTCACATGATCCTCTTTTGCGACCTTCAGTGGGGAAGCCTGATTTACTTCACAACTGTGCAACTAACCCAGGGGTGTCAAACTCAATTTCACTGAGGGCCGCATCAGCATTATAGTTGCCCTCAAGTGCCCAGCCCAGACCTTGAGCTTCCAGGGGCCCGGAACCCCGCAGCCCAGCTCAGCCCAGCTCCGCTTCCCTGAGCAGTGCCCGGCCGCGCTTACTTCCTCCTCGTGGCGGCTACTGCTGTGCTCACTCTCCTTGGCCAGATTGCTCATGGTGGGTGCAGGAGGGCAGTGGGGGAGGTGAGGCTCACGGGTGCTTCTCCGAGGTGGCTACTCCACCCTCCGGGCCGTGATAGCGACTTCCCCTCTGGGCTTGCGGACTTCCCGGACTGGAGGAGAGTGGCGTGGCGGTGGGGCTCCTGCTGTGCGGGGCTGCTGCTGCTGACGGTACCGCCACCATGGGGTGAGGCAAGGTGAGGCAGGTGGTGGGGCAGCGGTGGCCTGGCTGCAGGACACCGAGATGCGCAAGTGCGGTGCAGGTGGGGTGGGGCCGACCGCTGTTTATTGGTTACCCCGGGCTCACATCCAGTTGGCCATCACTGCCTGACAATGAGCGGCCAAGGGACCAATGAGCTGCAGCTGCTTCCAGGCACTGCCAGCCCCCGCGTGCTCACCAGCTCCTGTACGGGTGCCCAGGGGGAGCACCCGGTCAGGCTGGGGCAGGCCAGAACCAAGGTGGTGGAGTCCGGCCCCTCGCCATCTCCAGGGTGGCCCCGCGGGCCAGATCTAAACACATGGTGGGCCAGATCTGGCCCATGGGCCTTGAGTTTGACATGTCTGGGCTCACCTAAGAATGGCAGCAATTCCTTAACGACTGCGGCGAGTTGTCGTCCAATGGGGCAAAACACACTTAAGAAATGTCTCACTTAGCGACAGAAATTTGGGGCTCAGTTGCGGTCGTAAGTCGAGGGCTACCGGTACTTTTTGCCCTGCAGAACGACGGGACGCTCCTCCGTGGTGAGGCCGGGCTCTTCCCGGCGCAGATATCGGTCGGAAAGTAGACAGAGCTTTCAGCTTCTTCTCTCCGCAGAGTTGTGTCAACGTGAGGACTGCCTCAATGCCTCCACTTGCCCGGGGGAGCTGGTGAGCCAGAAGTGCGCCCCCTGTCCCACCTCCTGCACCGAGCTCTCCAGCCGTATAAGATGCCGGAAGGACAGGCCCTGCCGACCAGGTAGGGGCGGCTGAATCTCTGGGGGGTCGCTCAATATAAGCTTCGGTGCCCATCCGCTGGACTCGGGCATCCAGAAAATCAGACTGGGTAGATCTTCTGCCCATTTGTCCTGCTGGAGGAAGGGAGTTGGACTAGAAGACCTCAGAGGTCCCTCCCAACTGTTGTTATTTTGTTATTCTGCTATTCTGTGGTTCTGCTCTTCTGTGGTTACTCCGCTATCCTGTTATTCTGTTATTCTACTATTCTGTCATTCTACTCTCCTGTTAATCTGCTATTCTCTAGTTGTGCTATTTTGTTATTGTGCCATTCTGTTATTCTATTATTCTGCTTTCTATCATACTGCTATTCTGTCATTCTGCTATTCTGTTATTCTGTTACTCTGCTATTCTGTTACTCTATCTTTCTGCTATTCTGTCATTCTGCCTTTCTGTCATTGTACTATTTTGTTATTCTGCTATTCTGTTATTTTATTATTCTGGTATTCTGCTATTCCGTTATTCTGATAATCTGCTATTCTGTTATTCTGTTATTCAGCTATTGTTATTCTGCTATTCTGTCATTGTGCTATTTTGTTATTGTGCTATTTTGTCATTCTGCTATTCTGTTATTCTGCTATCCTGTTGTTCTGTTATTCTGCTATTCTGTTATTCTGTTATTTTATTATTCTGGTATTCTGCTATTCCGTTATTCTGATAATCTGCTATTCTGTTATTCTGCTATTCTGCTATTCTGTTATTCGGCCATTGTTATTCTGTTATTGTGCTATTTTGTTATTGTGCTATTTTGTTATTCTGCTATTCTGTTATTCTGCTATTCTGTTGTTCTGTTATTCTGCTATTCTGTTATTCTATCATTCTCCTATTCTGTCATTCTGTAGTCCTGCTATTCTATTATTCTGTGATTCTGTTATTTTATTATTCTGTTATTCTATTCTTCTATTCTTTTATTCTGCTATTCTGCTATTCTATCTTTCTGCTATTCTATCTTTCTGCTATTCTGTCATTGTACTATTTTGTTATTCTGCTATTCTGTTATTTTATTATTCTGCTATTCTGCTATTCCGTTATTCTGCTAATCTGCTATTCTGTTATTCTATTATTCTATTATTCTGTTATTCTGCTATTTTGTTATTCTGTTATTCTGCTAATCTGCTATTCTGTTATTTTGGTGTTATTCTGCTATTTGGTTATTCTATTATTCTGCTATTCTATTATTGTGCCTTTCTGTTGTTCTGCTATTCTGTTATTCTATTGTTGTGCTGTTCTGTTATTCTGCTCTTCTATTTTTCTGTTATTCTGCTATTCGGTCATTCTCTTACTCTGCTAATCTGCTCTTCCGTTATTCTGTTGCTGTTCCACTCTGTTCTTCTGTAGGCTGCTGGTGCCCCGAAGGCCTGGTCTTGAACAGCGAGCAGCAGTGCGTGCGCCCACGAGAGTGCCCCTGCCAGGTGGGCGGCGTCCAGTACTGGCCTGGCCAGCTGGTCAAGGTCAACTGCCAGATCTGCACTTGCCAGGAAGGACAGATGAAACGCTGCCGGCAGAACCCGGAGTGTACAGGTCAGCCCCGCGCCGGGCTCCCTCCCTCTTTCAGGTGAGATGGGGGGGTGTCTTCCCTTCCCCAAAGGAGAAACTGAGTCTGCCTTTGTCTCCAGTGAACTGTGGCTGGTCAGCCTGGTCGCCGTGGGGTGAGTGCCTGGGTCCCTGCGGGGTGCAGAGCATCCAGTGGTCCTTCCGCAGCCCCAACAACCCGACCAAGCACGGCAACGGGCGTCAGTGCCGCGACATCTACCGCAAGGCCCGGAGGTGAGCCAACTCCCCCCCCAACCCCATGTAGAAGACCAGACAGGTCCTCACATGCAAAGAAGCATCAGTGTCAGGGGCCACAAACCGGGATCCAGTGTTCAAAAGCACTGCGAGTTGATTGCACGCTACCTACGCAGCTAGTCCCCATCGTACGACGGTTCATGCGGTGAAGGTTCGAACTTACAACTGCGTTGAAAAGAGGAACTTAGGGCAATTTTTTTAGAATAGAATAATAGAGTTGGAAGGGACCTTGGAGGTCTTCTAGTCCAACCCCCTGCTCAGGCAGGAAACCCTATACCTTTTCAATGATTCACTTAACAGCTGGTTACTAACTTACGACAGTTTCAGCATCCCCGTGGTCACATGATCAAAATTCAGACCCTGGGCAACTAACTCGTATTTACGACGGTCGCGGTGTCCCAGGGCTCACGTGATCCTCTTTGGTGACCTTCTGACAAGCAAAGCAAACAGAACAGAACAGAATAATAGAGTTGGAAGGGACCTTGGAGGTCTTCTAGTCCAACCCTCTGCTCAGGCAGGAAACCCTATACTTTTTCAATGATTCACTCAACAGCTGGTTACTAACTTTTCAATTGCAACGACTCACTCAAGAACTGCAGCAAGAAAGTTCGGTAAGATGGGGCAAAGCTCACAACAAATGTCTCACTTAACAACAGAATTTTGGGCTCAATTGTTGTCGTACGTTGAGGACTACCTGTATTGACAAAGTCAGCTGGCTGTTCTCTCTTCCTCCTCCTCCTCCTCCTCCTCCTCCTCCCCCTCCTTATAACAGAGTTGGAAGGGACCGTGGAGGTCTTCTAGTCCAACTCCATGCTCAAGCAGGAGACTTTTCTCTCCTCCTCCTGTCCTCCTCCTCCTCCTCCTCACAGAGTTGGAAGAGACCGTGGAGGTCTTCTAGTCCAACCCCATGCTCAAGCAGGAGACTCTTCTCTCTCCTCCTCCTCTTCCTCCTCCTCCTCCTCCTCCTCCTCCTCCTCCTTTGAATAACAGAGTTGGAAGGGACCGTGGAGGTCTTCTGGTCCAACCCTCTGCTCCAGCAGGAGACCTTCCACTGTAGGGGTCCCCAATCCCCAAGCTGTGACCCACTACCAGACCGTGGCCCATTCAGAATCGGGCTGCACGAATGATTAGCCAGCGTAGGCATGCACGTGGGCCCGCCACTAGTGTGGGCCAGTTCCCCTCTCTCCCCCACCCCACCAAACCGTAAAGGTCGGAGACCCCTGTTCTACTATTTTGTACAAATGACTGTCCAATCTCTTCTTGAGAACCTCCAGTATTGGATCACCCATAACTTCTGGTGGCAAGCAGTTCCACTGGTTAATTGTCCTCACTGTTGTGAAAATTCTCCTTAGTTCCAGGTTGCTCTCTCCATGATTAGTTTCCATCCATTGCTTCTTGTCCTGCCCTCAGGTGCTTTGGAGAATAGTTGGACCCCCCTTTTGTTTGTGGCAGCCCCTCAAATATTGCGAGACGGCCCTCGTGTCCCCCCGATTCTTCTTTTCATTAAACTAGACATACCCAATTTCTTCAACCCTTCGCCGTATGTTTTATGCGTCGGTCCCCTAATCATCTAAGTTGCTCTTCTCTGCCCTCTTTCCAGATTCTCCACGTCTTTTTTTGTATTGCGTACACCAAAACTTTGTTGTCCTTCTCTCCTTCTCGTAACGGTATGTGTGCGTGTGCGTTTTTGCAACCCCTTCCACAGCGCACCGCTTGTCTACATTGTGTGCGGGTCAAACGACGTCTCATTCCCGTCTTTTGCAGATGCCAGACGGAGCCGTGCGCAGAGTGTGAACACCACGGCCGTACCCACGCCATTGGCGACCGTTGGCGTTCAGGGCAGTGCCAAGTGTGCCAGTGTTTGCCCAATCTCACCGTCCAGTGTTCCCAGTACTGTCCCTACAGCACGGTGGGCTGTCCCGAGGTCAGTTTGGCCCCATTCCTGCTTCTTGGACCTCCGAAAGTGTCGGATTCTTCTTCTGACCCTACTCCTTTCTTCCCACAGGGCCGGGTACTGGTGAAGGGCCTCGCCGACACCTGTTGTTACTGCATGGAGGGGGGTAAGTCCTAAAGGGGGTGAGGTTGTGGGGTGGACACAGCACAAGTTCGGTATCGCCACCACCAACGGGAGCCACATTTATGCAGAGATACGCAGCGTCGCTCAACCTCAGCAGCTTGAAGAGGGGTGGACTTCAACTCCCAGAATTCCCCTGGCTTGGCAATTCTGGGAGTTGAAGTCCACCCTTGTTTTAAAGCACGCTGTCTAGGGAATTCTGGGAGTTGAAGTCCGCTCCTCTTAAAATATGCCGGCTGGGGAATTCGGGGACTTGAAATCTGTCTTAAAGCACGCCAGCTGGGTAATTCTGGGAGTTGAAGTCCACCCATCTTTTAAAGCATGCTGTCTAGGGAATTCTGGGAGTTGAAGTCTGCCCCTCTTAAAACATGCCGGCTGGGGAATTCTGGGACTTGAAATCCACCTCTCTTAAAGCATGCCGACTGGGGAATTCTGGGAGTTGAAGTCCACCCATCTTTTAAAGCATGCTGGCCGGGGAAGTCTGGGAGTTGAAGTCCTCCCCTCTCAAAGCATGCTGGCAAGGGAATTATGGGAGTTGAAGTCTGTCCCTCTCAAAGCATGCTAGCTGGAGGATTCTGGGAGCTTAAGTCCACCCATCTTTTAAAGCATGCTGGCTGGGGAATTCTGGGAGTTGATGTCCACTCCTCTCAAAGCATGCTGGCTGGAGCAGGGGGTTGGACTAGATAACCTCCAAGGTCCCTTCCAACTCTGCTATTCTAAGAGTGACTGTCTTCTCTTGCAGGGGAGAACCGGACAGCTATCCCCAGTGCTCTCCCTCCGGGACCCCTGGGTACCACCCCAGCCAGCTCCGCTCCCTTCCCCACGGCTCCCCCACTCAGCACGTACCCGCTGCCTCCGCTTGGCGGTAAGTCAGTCCACGTACCATGTCCTCTTGCGTGGATTGTCCTGTGTGTCTCAGACCCTGCTGACCATATTGATGCCCTCTTGACCGTCTTCTTTCTACACAGATGTCTGCTACGGGCCTCTGGGCATTGCCTCGCTGCCGTACACCAGCTTCACGTCCTCCGCGCAGCAGCCGGAGAATCCAGCGCATGCTGCTCGGCTCGGACGCCTTCTGCCTGGGGCGGATTTGCAGGGTTGGGCCCCCCCAGCAGAAGTGTATCCAGAGCTACTCTCTCGGCCTCCCTTCCTGCAAGTGGATTTGGGCGAGCCCAGGAACCTGACAGGTAAGGCGCCTGGTCTGGATGGAATGGGACTTGTCCCAGCCAACTCGCCGTGGCTAATTCGTCATGGCCAACTCGCCGTAGCCAATTCGTCACGGCCAACTCGCCGTAGCCAATTCGTCACGGCCAACTCGCCGTAGCCAATTTGTCACGGCCAACTCGCCGTAGCCAATTCGTCATGGCCAGTTCGCCATGGCCAATTCGTCAGGGCCAACTCGCCGTAGCCAATTCGTCACGGCCAACTCGCCGTGGCCAATTCGTCACAGCCAACTTGCCGTAGCCAATTCGTCACGGCCAACTCGCCGTGGCCAATTCGTCACGGCCAACTCACCGTAGCCAATTCGTCACGGCCAACTCGCCGTAGCCAATTCGTCACGGCCAACTCACCGTGGCCAATCCGTCATGGCTCACTTGCCATAGGACAACTTGCTGCGGGACAATTTAACAATTCACCTCATCCTAGCCTAGCCTAGCCTAGCCTAGCCTAGCCTAGCCTAGCCTATCTATTTTATCATCTTGTCTTATCATCTTCTCTTCTCTTCTCCTCTCCTCTCCTCTCCTCTCCTCTCCTCTCCTCTCCTCTCCCCTCCCCTTCCCTCCCCTTCTCCTTGTCTCGCCTCACCTTGTCTCGTCTCATCTCATCTCATCATCTTACCTTACCTTACCTTACCTTACCTTACCTTACCTTACCTTACCTTACCTCACCTCACCTCACCTCACCTCACCTCACCTCACCTCACCTCACCTCACTCACCTCACCTCACCTTACCTTACCTTATCTTACATTGATCGATTTCTCTCCGTCTTCCCCAGGGGTCGTGATCCAAGGAGCAGGGACCTCCGATGCCTACGTGACCAGCTTCTTCCTCCAGTTCAGCCTGGATGGCGAGAGATGGCACGACTACCAAGAAGTGTCTGCCAGGACCGCCAGGCCCGAATCCAAGGTTGGCACCTCCTCTTGGGGAGGGATCGTTCTGGGCAGAGAAGATCTGCCGATTCCGGATCTTCCGGAACCGGCTGGCAGGTCCAAAGTCGAAGGCTTGGCCCGTAAACCTCTTTTGAGGAGTGGACCCTCCTTCCCGGACAGACCCTGGATGACGACTGCTTCTGAGATGGGACAATTTGGCGGCGGGCCACCTGCAGAGAGCAGGGCAAGATGGGGCAAAGAGATAACGTAGAATCACAGAGTTGGAAGGGACCTCAGAGGTCATCTAGTCCAAACCAGTCACCCAGTATAAAGTCACCCAGCTGGCTTTCATGCCTGAGGTGGGACTAGAACTCCCAGTCTCCTGGTGATTGGCCCAAAGTCGCCCAGCCGGCTTTCACGCCTGAGGCGAGACTAGAACTCCCAGTCTCCTGGTGATTGGCCCAAAGTCACCCAGCCGGCTTTCACGCCTGAGGCGGGACTAGAACTCCCAGTCTCCTGGTGATTGGCCCAAAGTCACCCAGCCGGCTTTCACGCCTGAGGCGGGACTAGAACTCCCAGTCTCCTGGTGATTGGCCCAAAGTCACCCAGCCGGCTTTCACGCCTCAGGCGGGACTAGAACTCACCGTCTCCTGGTGATTGGCCCAAAGTCACCCAGCCGGCTTTCACGCCTGAGGCGGGACTAGAACTCCCAGTCTCCTGGTGATTGGCCCAAAGTCACCCAGCCGGCTTTCACGCCTAAGGCGGGACTAGAACTCACCATCTTCTGGTGATTGGCTCAAAGTCACCCAGCCGGCTTTCATGCCTCAGGCGGGACTAGAACTCCCAGTCTCCTGGTGATTGGCCCAAAGTCGCCCAGCCGGCTTTCATGCCTCAGGCGGGACTAGAACTCCCAGTCTCCTGGTGATTGGCCCAAAGTCACCCAGCTGGCTGTCACGCCTCAGGCGGGACTAGAACTCACCATCTCCCGCTTTCTAGCCTGGTGGTGCCTTAACCACTAGGCCAAACGGTGCATCTCTCGCATTTCCTCCTCCCCAGCTCCTCCAAGGAAACTCGGACGACGCGACGCCCGTCGCCAGGACCTTCCAGCGCATGGTGCCTGCCCGGCACGTCCGCCTCCTTCCCCACGACTTCCACAACGGCATCTTCCTGCGCCTGGAGTTGCTGGGTTGCGGGAAAGGTGGGAGCCAGGATTTCTGGGCGGGCTCTGGGTGGGCCAAGGGGGAAGGAAGGGACACAAACGCGACACAACTTGTGGACTCCGCACCTAAGGCCCGGAAGGGGACCTTTCGGCGGGTTCACACAACCCGTGAAAGGAACTGGACGGGTCGGCAGGCTGGGTTTAGGGTGCTGTGGGAATGCTGGCGCCCTCTGGCCGCGTTTTGCGAACACCCCCCTCCCTGGGTTTATTTTGTAACCGTGGCAACCGTGTGGACTTCAACTCCCAGAATTCCCTAGTCAAGGCGGAGAAACTCTGGTTACAGGCAGCGCTTGACTGACAACCGTTCCCTTAGGGAGGGTTCGAGGTTACGACGGCACGGAAAAACGTGACGTACCATCGGTCTTCACACTGATGACCAATGCGGTCACGTGATCAGAATTCGCCCGCTTGGCAACCGGCTCGTATTTATGGCGGTCGCCGTGTTGTGGGGGGTCTCGTGATCCCCTTCGGCTCGAGCAGGAGACCCCGACGGAATCACAGCAGGACAGAGTTGGAAGGGACCTCGGAGGTCATCTAGTCCAACCCCCTGCTCGAGCAGGAGATCCTGACGGAATCACAGCAGGACAGAGTTGGAAGGGACCTCGGAGGTCATCTAGTCCAACCCCCTGCTCGAGCAGGAGACCCTTACAGAATCACAGAAGGACAGAGTTGGAAGGGACCTCGGAGGTCATCTAGTCCAACCCCCTGCTCGAGCAGGAGACCCTTACAGAATCACAGAAGGACAGAGTTGGAAGGGACCTCGGAGGTCATCTAGTCCTACCCCCTGTTTGAGCAGGAGACCCTGACAGAATCACAGAAGGACAGAGTTGGAAGGGACCTCGGAGGTCATCTAGTCCTACCCCCTGTTTGAGCAGGAGACCCTGACAGAATCACAGAAGGACAGAGTTGGAAGGGACCTCGGAGGTCATCCAGTCCAACCCCCTGCTCAAGCAGGAGACCCTTGTCTGAAATGGTATAGGCTTTCCTGCCTGAGCTCCCTTTCAACTCTGTCCTTATATGATAATAATAATAATAAAGTTGGAAGGGACCTTGGAGGTCATCTAGTCCAACCCCCTGCTCGAGCAGCAGACCCTTACGGAATCGTAGAAGGGCAGAGTTGGAAGGGACCTTGGAGGTCTTCTAGTCCAGCCCCCTGCTTGAGCTGGAGACCCTTACAGAATCATAGAAGGACAGAGTTGGAAGGGACCTTGGAGATCATCTAGTCCACCTCCCCTGCTTGAGCAGGAAACCCTATAGTGGCTAGAAGACCTCCAAGGTCCCTTCCAGCTTCTATTCTATTCTGTTCTGTTCTGTTCTGTTCTGTCTGTTCTATTCCATTACACGTATTCTATTCTATTCTGTTCTGTTCTGTTCAATTCCACCTATTCTGTTCTGTTCCATTCCACGTATTCTATTCTGTTCTGTTCTGTTCTGTTCCGATCCGTTCCATTCCACATATTCTATTCGATTCCATTCCATTCCATTAAGGACTATGGGTACCATTTCAGGTTGAGATTCTCAATCACTCTCTCTTTCCCTGCCTCAGTTTCCCCAGAGCAACCAGGCTGGCCCACGTCCCCACCAGGATGGAGGCCTTGCTGGGCTGGTGAGTTCCAGTGCCGGAATGGACGGTGTGTGCCTGCCGGGCACCATGGGGCCATCTGCAATGGAGTCGACGACTGTGGGGACTTCTCGGATGAGCTGCGCTGCGGTGAGTGGACCGCTGGAGATGCGGCGGGACAAAAACACTCCTATCCGGGGTGGGAGATTGGTGGAGTTAATCCGTGGAACGGCGCGCCACCAGAAATTGCGAATGCTCCGACAGTGGATGTTTTGACAAAGAGATTGGACAATCATTGGCCTGAAAGGGTACAGGGTTTCCTGCCTGAGCAGGGGGTTGGACTAGAAGACCTCCAGGGTCCCTTCCAATTCTGCCATTCTATTCTATTCTATTCTATTCTATTCTATTCTATTCTATTCTATTCTATTCTATTCTATTCTATTCTATTCTATTCTATTCTATTCTATTCTATTCTATTCTATTCTATTCTATTCTATTCTATTCTATTGTGTTTTCTAATCTTTTCTATTATATTCTATTCCATTCTATTGTCATTCTGTTCTGTTCTGTTCTGTTCTATTTTCTATTCTTTTCTATTCTATTCCTTTCCAGTCTATTGTATTGTCCTATTCTATTCTGCTCTATTCTGTTCTGTTCCATTCTATTTCATTCTATTTTCTATTCTTTTCTATTCTATTCTGTTCTCTGTTCTATTCCATTCTATTTTCTATTTATTTTCTATTTTCTATTTTCTATTATTTTCCATTTTCTATTTTCATTTTCCATTTTCTATTTTCTATTATTTTCTATTATTTATTTTCTGTTATTTTCTGTTATTTTCTGTTATTTTCAATTTTCCATTTTCTATTTTCTATTTTCTATTTTCATTTTCCATTTTCTATTTTCTATTATTTATTTTCTGTTATTTTCCATTTTCCATTTTCCATTTTCCATTTTCTATTTTCTATTATTTTCTATTTTTTATTTTTTATTTTCCATTTCCATTTTCTATTTTCTATTTTCTATTATTTTCTATTTTCTATTATTTTCTATTTTCTATTTTCTATTATTTTCTATTATTTATTTTCCATTTTCCATTTTCTGTTATTTTCAATTTTCTGTTATTTTCCATTTTCCATTTTCCATTTTCTATTTTCTATTTTTTATTTTCTATTTTCTATTTTCTATTTTCTATTTTCTATTTTCTATTATTTGCTATTATTTATTTTCAATTTTCAATTTTCTGTTATTTTCAATTTTCTGTTATTTTCAATTTTCCATTTTCCATTTTCTATTTTCTATTTTCTATTTTCTATTTTCCATTTTCCATTTTCCATTTTCCATTTTCCATTTTCCATTTTCCATTTTCATTATTTTCTATTTTCCATTTTCATTATTTTCCATTTTCTATTCTGTTCTGTTCCGTTCCGTTCCATTCCATTCCACTTTGGGTTCAGTGGCGGCCTTAAGTCAAGACTTCCTGTAAATGAAACTGCTTGTTCACCCAGTTCAGCAATTGTGTGTGTGTGTGGGGGGGGCAATGTGTAGCTCACGTCAACCTGTGTCTCCGACGCGTCCATACAAACAGGGTGATATGTTCCGAAGCGAAGAAGCAATCTTAAAGGAATCTGATCCATTTTGTTCAGAAAACTCTTTATTTATGCAACATACTCCAGTACGAATAAAGTATTGCCAAAAACTGAATAACTCCTCCTTCTTCCCACAGTGTCTAAGCATTTCCTTCTCCCTCAAATGACAGGTCATAAATCACATTCCCCAATTAGTTTAAAGTGTGAGCTTTCTTTCCCGCCATGTTATCTATCTTCTCACATTTCATTCTTTGAAGACGCTGTGCTGAGATATTGTTATGGCTAAATAGTTCCCAACACATTCTTTCACTCCCTCCCCCCATACTATCTATTAGTGACTCTTAAAGTAATACACAGGTTAAATAGTGAATGTCTGCATCCATATATATATTGTCAAGCATAACATTTGATGTTAGAAGCCTTGACATCCGGCCCCCCTTACAAAAACGACCAATCCTGTAATATAAACAAAAGCATATGTTAATGATCAGGTTTCGGTTTGTTGGGATATTTTTCATGAAATCTTTTGACGAGTCTGTCGGCTTCTACCTCGCATGATTTCACCCAGGTGGCTTCAGATAGCGGGTATCCTTTCCATTGTACTAAGTACTGTAATTTGCCTTTAAAGATTCTGGAATCAAGAATACGTTTCACCTCATAATGGGTCTTCCCTGCAACTACGAGGGGCCCAGGTGCTTTCTTTGGGGGAGGTCTTATAGTGGAGCCCCGATAAGG
Source organism: Azemiops feae (assembly GCA_023970755.1). NCBI lineage: Eukaryota > Metazoa > Chordata > Lepidosauria > Squamata > Viperidae > Azemiops > Azemiops feae. The sequence continues at coordinate 17,910 of JALGBA010003463.1, forward strand.
TTTTAACAAGCTACTGTGGAAAACAGGGTGAATTTTACCCAGAAGTCTAGGAAGTTTCAGTTTTACGGTGACCGGATTGATGACCTTTACGATAGGGAATGGGCCTAGGAATTTCGGTCCTAACTTCTTGCTAGGTAATTTAAGGTGTAAATATTTGGTTGACAGATAGACCTTTTCCCCAACTTGAAATGTTCTTTGGGGAGCCCTCTTTTTGTCAGCTTGTTTTTTATAGGTCTCAAAAGTCTTTTTTAAAGCAGACTTAGTGTTCTTCCAAACTTCCTCCCATCCCCTCACCCATTGGTCAAGTGTCTGGGAAGCGGTTGGCACTTGGGGATATTCAGGTATTGGGCCGAACTCTTTGCCTGTGGCTACTCTAAAAGGTGTGTAGCCGGTACTGCTGTGCACAGAATTGTTGTACGCCACCTCTGCAAAAGGGAGGAAGTCAGTCCAGTTAGTTTGTTGATAGGATACGTAGCATCTGAGATATTGCTCCACCATTTTGTTGGCGGCTTCTGCAGCTCCATTGGTGGCTGGATGAAAAGCAGACGATAAGCCTTGAGATGACCCAATTAATTTAAGAAAACTCCTCCAGAACTTTGCTGTGAACTGCACCCCCCTGTCAGAGATTATTCGCTTAGGGGCACCGTGCAGTCAGTAGATATGTTTCAGGAACAATTTGGTCAGTCGTTGGGCAGATGGGAGTCCTTTGCAGGCGATGAAATGAGCCTGTTTCGAAAACAGGTCTATCACAGTCCAGATAACAGTGTTTCCTCTACTTTCAGGTAGGTCTACGATAAAGTCCATAGCTATTTCTTCCCAGGGTTGGGAAGGGTCTGCCACCGGCTTCAGTAACCCAGGGGATTTCCCCGGGATTCTTTTCATTGTGGCACATACGGTACAACTCTTCACGTAATTTTCCACATCCCGTTTCAGTCCAGGCCACCAGAATTGCTGGCGGCTGAGATGCAGAGTTTTTAGGTATCCAAAGTGTCCAGCCTGTTTAATATCATGGCTATGTTTGAGAGCATTTAGACGGAGGGATTTGGGTAAATACAGTTTCCCTCCCTTGTAAGCCAAACCATCCTGGCAGGTCAAGGAGGTTTGATTATCTTTGAACCATTGATCGGTGAGGAGTTCTCGTTTTACTTTCTTTACTCCAGGGTCATCCGGATTGGGGACCCTGCGAGGTGTAATTTGTGCAACAGGCTGTGGATTAGAGATAATCGCCTCATTGACTTCTTCACGTTTGCTTTTGTATTGGGGCAATCTAGATAGCGCATCAGCTAGGAAGTTTTTCCCCCCTGGGATGTACTTTAGAGTAAAGTTGAAGCGGTTAAAGTATTGCGCCCACCGTACTTGCTTTGGAGACAATTTGCGGGGATTTTTTAGTGCCTCTAGGTTTTTGTGATCTGTCCATACTTCAAATGGCACCTTGCTCCCTTCTAGGTAGTGTCGCCAGTTTAACAACCCCCATCTAATTGCAAAGGCCTCTTTTTCCCATATTGCCAATCTCCGTTCACTTTCTGTAAACTTTTTTGAGGTGTAGGCGCAGGGTTGCAGGATTCCATCTTTGTTCTTTTGAAGTAGTACAGCTCCAACGGCCACATCGCTGGCATCGGCTTGTATTACAAAAGGTTCCCCTGGACAGGGGTGCTTTAGAACTGGTTCAGCGGCAAATAGTCTTTTCAAGTTCTCAAAAGCCGTTTGACAGTTCATAGTCCATGCTAGTGGTTGGCCCGGTCATGGCTTCCCTCCTTTTTCCCCTGTTTTGAGTAAGTCTGTAAGGGGTAGGGCAATCTTGGCAAAAGAAGGGATGAATTGACGGTAGAAGTTGGCAAAACCTAGAAAGCTCTGGAGCTGTTTGCGGGTTCTTGGGGGTTGCCACTCAATTATAGCTTTCACCTTTGCTGGATCCATCTCTATACCCTCGTTGGAAATTCTGTAACCGAGGTAATCTAATCGGGTCTGATGAAATTCACATTTTGACAATTTGGCATAAAGCTTGGCATTTAGTAGTTTCTTCAATACTTCTCTCACCAGCTTTACGTGTTCAGTCATATTCATGCTGTATATAAGGATATCGTCAAGGTACACCAGGACCCCTTTGTACAGGTGATCATGTAGGACCTCATTAATCAGTTGCATGAACACAGCTGGGGCCCCCTGTAGCCCAAATGGCATGACCTTGAATTGGTAGCTCCCCATGGGGCAGTTGAAGGCAGTCTTCCACTCGTCTCCCTCTTTTATTCTCACTCGGTAATATGCCTCTCTCAGGTCTAGCTTAGTGAAGACACTCCCTTTTGCTAGATGAGTTAATAAGTCCTGTAGGAGGGGGAGGGGGTACTTGTTGTGCACACTTACAGCGTTTAAGCCCTTATAGTCCACACAGAGACGAAGAGACCCATCTTTTTTTCTCTTTAAATAATACAGGGGCTCCCACAGTAGATTTGGCCCTTTCAATGAACCCCCTCTTTAGGTTCTTATTCACGTATTGCTGCATCTCTTCCATTTCGAGGGGGGACATGGCGTACATTCTCGGGCGGGGGAGCTTGGCGTCTGGTACCAATTCAATGGAACAATCATTGGGTCTGTGAGGGGGTAGAACATCGCATTCATTCTCACTGAATACTTCTGCTAAGTCCCGGTATTCATTGGGGACGAGTAGATCATCTGGTGTCGGTGAGGCAGTTATAAGTGCTCGCTCATTTGGTGGCCTAAAGTGTTCCATAATGTCTGCCGAATCAGGGGGGGGGTTCTGGTCCTATTGGTAACCTCACAGTTCTCATCCCTTTCTCCCACCAGATAAATGGCTTCCATTTGTCTAACCAGGCCAATCCTAGGATCACAGCCTCAGTTAGTTTTGGAGCCACTAGGAAACGTACGAACTCCCAGTGCTCCCCTATTTCTAGGCGTAGAGGCTCAGTTACTTGTGTGACAAAAGTTCCTCCCATCAGGGAGCCATCGGCTTGCTCAAACCTCATTGGCTGGGAGAGCGATTTTGCTCGTATTCCTAATTTCATGGCAAAGGGCAAGCTAATGATACATCGGGAGCATCCAGAATCTATTAGCACTTTTAAGTCTGTTTGTGCTCCTGACTTAGGGCTGATTAGCCTTGCAGCCAGTTTGAAAGGAGGGACAAGTCGACTCACCATTGGGTCGTTCTCTCCTTCGTCATCGCTGTCAAAAGAGGGTAGAGTGACGGCAGGTCTAGTCTCAGCTCCGGCGTCCTCTTGTGTAGGGGAGGTAGCTTGGGCAGCCAGTTGCTGTGTGATCCCACTGGATTTCCCTGTCGACGGCTGTTGGCTAGGTCTTTTCCTCACTGCAGGTGGTGGTTTGTTCTGCTGTTGGGGGTAGGGGACCGGGCAGTTCGATGCTCGATGTCCCTGTTGTCCACACCGGAAGCATGTGATCGGGGGACCTGCTGATGGTCTACCGGCTTGCTTTATGTTATGGATTTGTCCTCCTGCTCTAAGGCTGGTAGAGGGGTCCTCAAATCTCTCCTTGAGACTCAAGAGGAAGAGGTGGGGATTGCCCAATTCGTGGACTTGCTCATTGTATAAGTTGTTTAGCCATTCAGATGCCTCTCCCTCTAGGTTTGATGCAATTACATCGACCATCGCACCTGGGTCTGGGTAGAGGTGGGCCCAACGATTTAAATGAGAACGTACTTGATTGAGGAAAAAAATTAGCTTCTCTGAGTCCCCATCAAAGGTTGCTCTGAGACGTGGAGCCATCATAGGCTGTTGTGGGGCCCACTGGGGTTGTTGTTGTTGGCCCCAGCCTTGCTGCTGTGGCAGGCCCAAGGGTTGCACGTTCGGGGTGGGCTGCTGCAGGGCTGGCGCTCTCTGCTGTGGTTGGCCTGTGGGGGGTGATGGCACCCTCTGCTGCCCTTGCACCATCCCAAGCTGCTGTAAGACCTCCATCAACTGACGCATGCTCAGAGGCTTTTCATCTTCCCTCTGAGGGGGCTGCCAAACTCCCCATTGAGGCAGGGCCCCTGGGCTGGGCTTCCCTCTCTCCACTGGGCTGGGGGCCCTGGTAAGGGGTTCCAGGGGTCGGAAAACTGGTTGATCTGTGAGGGAAGAGCTGGGGGCCTCTCTCAGCAGGTACTGTTCCGCACCCCTTACTTCTAATGTTTCAAATCTCTCTGCTAAATTCTCCACAGACGCACTATGAGTTGTAAATTGACATCTCCACTCACCCGAGTCTTCAGCTGCCGAAGGCTTGGCAGTTTTCCACTGGCGTGGGGGATGTAATCTGTGAAGATCCCCTTGTTGTGGCTCTAACCCGTCCGTCTTGGAAGTCTTTGAAGACGGAGAAGCTGTCACGAAATCTCCGGATCCCACACTTGCCTTATCCCAGTCTGAAGACCAAATCAGCTCTTTTAATCTTTTTGGCTTTGCTCCAAGTTGGGGGACTTGTGAGGGTTCTCTCTCAGGAGGTTCGCATGCTGCGGCCCCCATCTCTGAGGGACTTGCAGCTGTAGGGAAGCTGGTCTCTGGTAATTCCTCTCCTTCCATGGTGTTCCCTAAACGTCTAGAAATTTTGTTGGTTTTTGGCAAGTTGATATGTTCCGAAGCGAAGAAGCAATCTTAAAGGAATCTGATCCATTTTGTTCAGAAAACTCTTTATTTATGCAACATACTCCAGTACGAATAAAGTATTGCCAAAAACTGAATAACTCCTCCTTCTTCCCACAGTGTCTAAGCATTTCCTTCTCCCTCAAATGACAGGTCATAAATCACATTCCCCAATTAGTTTAAAGTGTGAGCTTTCTTTCCCGCCATGTTATCTATCTTCTCACATTTCATTCTTTGAAGACGCTGTGCTGAGATATTGTTATGGCTAAATAGTTCCCAACACATTCTTTCACTCCCTCCCCCCATACTATCTATTAGTGACTCTTAAAGTAATACACAGGTTAAATAGTGAATGTCTGCATCCATATATATATTGTCAAGCATAACATTCGATGTTAGAAGCCTTGACACAGGGCCTTCTCGGAGTGGCCCCGCTGTCTCTCCACTGCCCCCTCTTGTCCTTTACCTGGAACAACAGATGTGCGAGCAGCTTCTATTCCGCCTCCCCCTTTGCAGGTGTGGCCCCCTCTCTGGAGCCCCCCACCCGGGAGGGCTGCCCAGTGCCCCACTTCCCCTGCGCCTTTTCCAATCTCTGCCTCGAGGCCGTTCAGCGGTGCGACAGAGTGGCTGACTGCCCGGATGGCAGCGACGAGATCGGCTGCGGGGCTGCCAGCCGCGGGCCGACGCCTGGCGTTCTCAGGTAAGGACGGAATGGAGTTTACGGAATGGATTTGAATGCCGGCAGATCAAGGTTGGCTGGACCCCCGCCGGCCCCCTCTGGGTGGCCTACCTGTTGGGAGGGCAGGCCCAGCCCTTCCCTCTTCTGTAGCGCCTTCCTGAGGTCTAGTAACCAAACGTCTCGTGGTCTTCCTTCCAGCCCGTGGACTTCGGAAAAGCCAAGGCAGGTCTCCGCGGCCCCTCCCACTGCGGTAAGGACACACACACACACAGACACACGCCAGGGAGGCTCTGGGTCAGTAGAGGACCATCAGACCCATGTTTTGGGGGGTCACCTGGCTGTCAAGGGGGAGGAACTTGAACAAGCAGGAGAAAATTGAGGTTGGGGCAGACTAGAAGCTCTCCAAGGTCCTTCCAACTCTTTTAGTCTATGATTCTAGAAGGGTCACCTGCTTGAACAAGGGGTTGGACTACATGACCTCCAAGGTCCCT